>JAHWGI010001243.1:0-45000 GCA_029379305.1 Frankliniella fusca
GGGGTGGGGTGGGGTGGTGGGGTGGGGTGGGGTGGGGTGGGGGTGAGTGTGGGGCTGAGGCGTGCTGTGAAAGGGCGTGCGGGGAGCGTTTGTGCGGAGGGGTGGGAGGGCTGTGGAGGGGGTGTGGGCTGGTGTGGGTGCGTGTGGTGCGAGAGTGGTGAGCGGGGTGACGAGTTGCGGCGTGTAGAGTCGTGGGCGTGTAGGCGGTGCAGTGCGAGCGCGAGTGTGTGTTTTAGTGGGGAGTGTCGGGCGTGTTCTTTTGTTTGGTTTTGGTGCTTGTTGTGTATGTGTTTTTTGTCCTGTGTTTGATGTGTCTCGATGTCTCTGTGTTTTGCTTGTTTGGATGATTTTTGCTTTGTTCGAGAGAGTGTGTGTGTGCGCGAGGCGTGCGAGAGCGAGTGGCGTGCGAGCGCGTGAGAGATGAGAGAGAGAGAGAGAGAGAGAGAGAGAGAGAGGAGTTGTTTCCTGGGTGCAGGGCCGTGCCGCAGCCAGAAACACCCAGTGCGGCGGGTTAGGGCCGGCGACGACGTGCCTTGTAACCAGCGCTTGCTCTCTCTCTCTCTCTCTCTCTCTCTCTCTCTCTCTCTCTCTCTCTTACACACACACACATACACACACATACACACACTCACACTGCTCCCTCTCACACAGACGCACTCACAGATTTTAAGACCACCCCTGCTGATCCGATCGGATTAGATCCGACCCACTTTTACTTTAAGCCTTTTTCAATTTCTTTCATTTATCAGAGCCAGTGTTGCCAGAAAAGTCGCTCAAACACAGCGGAGTAAAGTGGGCTGCATCCGGGCCTTTTTAACAGTGTACTAGGCAATACAAACGCACCAGTGTTCAGGTGTTGCCTTGTAGGCAAGCGCGGATGCAGCCCACTTTACTCACTAAAAAGTTTTGGGTCCGAATCGCACGGGCCGGCGGGCCGGTGCGCATTTCACACTGTGGCTATGCGCACTTAGTGCGAAAGGATTGGTTAATCGCACCCCGGTGCGAAATAGACAAAGCAGGACAAAAGTGTGATTTTTACTCTTGGTAGCAGTGCGAAATTTCACACGAACACTGGAAATGTAATAGTCACATTTCCTGCTCGTAATGAGCGAAGCATTTTTCCATCGCTCAGTAAAAGTGACGTTCGCTAAAACGACTCTATAATTGAGTCTTTTCTGCTATTTGGAAATCGCTCCAGTAGAGTGACATTTCATGATTTTACTCAAAAAGAGTCATCAAAGTGACTCTAATAGAGCGATATTTATCAATCTCGCTCTCCCAGGAGCATAAAAATTTGGTACAGAAAAGTCGCTCTCCCAAGAGCGACAAAGGCGACTCCTCCATTTTCAGTGAAGTGAAATCCAAACACCTGGAAAATATCCAGTAAGTCGAAAAGTGAGGTCAAGTGGAGAAGTGAGGCGAAACCGAGTGAGGCCGGGCGAAGCCGAGCGAGGAAGCGAAGAAGCGAGAAGCGGAGGGTCGGTAAAACGACCGTAGGAATTGAGGAGTAGTGCTGAATTATATGTCACATCCTTTTATATACATATGTCCCCTTTCCGAAAATGTAAAAGATTTACCCATATTAACGTTAATTTAGCATTCCAACGGCCATTTTCACCTCCACGCTTTTACGCTTCCTCGCTCGGCTTCGCCCGGCCTCACTCGGTTTCGCCTCACTTCTCACTCGAATTCACTTTTCGACTTACTGGATATCTTCCTGAAATATTGGACTGTATCTGCGGGTTGTGGCTGCCAACTCGACTCGTCCCTTGATAACCACCTTAACGCGGGGTATCCAGAATTTTCCTGGCTGGCAGGCCACACCCGCAGCCGCATTCGCATCCGCAGGCCGCCTAGCGCCCAGCGGCCACAGTGTAGGCCGCCCGCTCAGCAGGCACGTGTTGGTGCGGCCTATACTCAGAGGCGTTCGAGCAGGTCTGTTGCGCGGTGCAGGCCAAGCTGCAGCTGCTACAGCGTCGTGCGCGTCGTGCGGGTCCTCTTTTGATATTTAACACGTAAAAGAATTGAGCCTTTTGGGCGCGGGGGAAGCCACCTCGATTAAGGATGTACACAGGATTACGTGATTACATGGATTTTACATGAATTTTGTGCGACTACACGTGAATGGGGATAAAACCATGAAATATGAAAAATTAAGCAGAATTTAGTGATAATTCTTCAAAATATGACTAAGTATAATACACGGATTACACAGGGATTGCACTTACATCTGTACATAGGATTACGTAGGTGGTGGCCCCTCGCTTTGGGCGAGGGGGCGAATTGACGTCCGATCGATCGACAGGGGAGCGGGCGGCGCCCTTCAAGTTGCCTACATATAGGGGTTTTGTAACACAATTTGCCTCTCTTTCAGGCGGCTGTCTACAGACCACAGGCCGGGGAATCGTCTGCTTTGCTCCGCAACATTGTTGCATGTTCTATGTAACGTCTACATAGGAAACAAAACTATTTTTGGAAGCGCTCTATGCGTCACGATACAATAAATATCATAGTACTAAACTATTGTTCAAAACTGTTCTTCTGCAAACTGATATTTTAGTTTTGGTTTTGTTAGCGAGTAGGCCGGGATGTTCTGATTTCCTGGAATCTGCCCTGGGCACAGCGATCGATGAGACAATGCTCCCCGCGCGCGCGCGCATACACACACACACACACACAGAGTGATGTCTAATACCAGGGTCCCAGAAGGGTTGGAGCAGGTCCAGACCACGCGCTCAGTGACAGAGACGCAAATGAGACGTGGGATGGGATCATCATTACAGAGAGAGAGAGAGAGAGAGAGAGAGAGAGAGAGAGAGAGAGAGATGAGAGAGAGAGATGAGAGAGAGAGAGAGAGAGAGAGAGAGGATACAGAAGTACCATTTTAAAATTCAATTTCAACCTAAGTTTTTTGTACAATATCCAATGTCCGCAGCGCTCATGAAGCCAAGGCCGTAGAGATGATAGCGACGGAAAGGCCAGGCCTGCACTGTCGTGATTCACCGCGAGTTAGCTCTCGTGCGCGAAAGGGGGGGGGGGGATAACTCATACAATATGTGTTCAATGATTGTTACAATTATTAGCTTTTCCTTTTGATTTTTCAAGGAAAATTTCTTTCAGTTTTAGATTACACAAATTTTGACCTTTTCCCCTTGGATTTTTAATTATGTATTATTTTTCAATTTTTTGTTAATTTTCTTCTAAATTTTTCGGATTTCCCTCTATTTCTTTTCTTAAATTGATTTCAACTTTTTTTTATATTCTTTTTTTATTTTATTTTCAATTATTTTTTGGGGGCGTACAGTGATTTTTCGAAGTGACTCCCCCCTCGCTCAGGCCGTCGGCTCCTCGGATGCCAGCCCGGTGAAGGGCTGAAGGGCTCTGGTCACGGCGTGACGGCCCGCCTGCCGCCCACATTCACCGTACCGTCTGGCAAACAACTGCCTACCCGCCCCCACCCCGTACCCCCGCGCCGTCCCCGCATCCGCATGTCGCCGCTGAATACCCACAGCAGGAAAAGTTTTCTGTGTCGTTGACACGGCACACGTCGCAAATGTTAGTCAGTACGGGACGAGACTCACAACTGCTTCCCGGGCCGGAGGGGAGGTGGCGCCTCGCTCTGCCCTCCGTCTCACAGCGATCCGACCACGCCCCCGCACGCCCCACCCCGACCCCGCCGGGCGGCGGTCCTGCTCTCTGCATCTCTGTCACCCCACGACGCTTGCTCCTCACATCTTCTTCTCTGTCTTTTTTCTGTCTGTCTGTCTGTCTGTCTGTCTGTCTGTCTGTCTGTCTGTCTCTCTCTCTCTCTCTCTCTCTCTCTCTCTCTCTCTCTCTCTCTCTCTCTCTCTCTCTCTCTCTCTCTCTCTCTGTCTCTTTCTCTCTCTTATGCGATGCTCCGAACATCGATGCCAAAGCCAGTTTTAATGCCACAATTTAGTCAATGCGTTTTATACAGAATTTTTGTCGTCCAATTTTTAAAGCACTTCTTTCAAAGGCCGAAATTTGGTCCCTCTCCCTGAATGCCAAGACTTTATGAGTGTCACAGTTTTGCCCACTCTGAAAGAATGACGACGTCTTGGTAGTCAAGGTGACCACGCGGCAGCTACCGGGAGGAGTAACAACGTTTTACTAGGATTCACAAGGATACACAGGAAAAACAAAGGCACTAAACAACACTTTTCCTGTGGCACTAAAGTCAAGGGCGCAGTTTAGTGCCTTTCCTGGGGTACCAAAGTTTAGGGCCTTTCCAAAGGCACTAAATGGAACTCATATGATGCTAGCCAGCTAAAGGTGTGAAAGGTCACATTTCGTGCCTTTGGAAAGGCACTACACTTTGTTAGTGCCTTTAAAAGGCAGGGATTTACACCTTTGTTTTTCCAGTGTAGCTGTGGTCACTCGTTGAGCCTTAAACAGGCCAATTTTTTAGCACTTAAATGAATGCAAAATTTCAAAATTACAATAAGAAGTTGCACTTCTGTGAACATCGATAACAGAATTCTCAGGCTCACTGTGAGAAAAAACTACGGTTTAACTACAATTTTTTACCGTTATTTCGAAGTACAATAAAATATTGTACTAAATTTGTATCCGGTCTAGGGTAAATTAGTGATGTACGGCAACGAAAACCGTAAACCGTTAATTCAAAACCGTTGTTTAGTTGTATGAGGTACGGTTTTTCTCACAGTGCTGCATGCGTTTCCCAGTGAGCCGTCACAGTTGAGGCGACCCACCATTCACCCCGTTCAAGACGATCGATGGACCGGGACGGCTACGGCATCGCAACGATGACAATGATATTTCTATCATTTTCTCACGGACCATGCAACGGCATGGAGGATAATTAATTTCAGCCTTGGGAACGGAACTTCATGAATGAGGGTAAAGGGAAAAAAAAAACATCGCAAGTTTTCGTTTTTTCACTCTTCTTGCTCTCTCTCTCTCTCTCTCTCTCTCTCTCTCTCTCTCTCTCTCTCTCTCTCTCTCTCTCTCTCTCTTTCCTGTTCCTCTTTATATCTCTCCGGTCTCTCCCTATCTATCTAGATCCTCATCTTCCCCTTTGTTTCGCTTTCTTGCCTTTTCTTTTCCCCCCTCCGATTCAATTAGTGTGGGAGGCGAGCTGAAAACGAGATGTGCAGCAGCGTCGGCAGCGGCCGCGGCCGACAGAAATCACAAAGTGATCCAATTGGAGTTCTCTTCCATCAATGAGGCGCTGGCTCCGGTCGGGCGCCGCTCTGCCTGCCTGTTCCATCTAACGTAGATCAGCCTCGCAAAACGTGCAGGTGGTGGAGAAAGTGAAAAGCAGGAGAGAGAGAGAGAGAGAGAGAGAGAGAGAGAGAGATGAGAGAGAGAGAGAGAGAGAGAGAGAGAGAGAGAGAGAGAAGGGGGGCAGAGAAACAGACAGACAGACAGACAGACAGACAGACAGACAGACAGACAGGGACAGAGCACTGCACACTGTAAAAAAAAAACTGTTGGAAAACAACACTCTCAGTGACAACCATGTTGTTGACACACAGTGATGCTGTTCGAGAACATCATAAGTTGTCAAAGAACAAGCATGTTTGTTTTCAATTCAAAACAGGAAATTTACTGTTCTTGAACAGCTTTTACTGCTCCCATGCACTGTATATCGAGGAGTGAGCATTCTCGCTCTCAGGAGAGCGAGATTGGTGACCCAAATTTTATCGCTCCTGGGAGAGTGATATTATTGACATCACTCCTTTTGAGTCGTTTCGATGACTCAAAACGAGCGCTATCAAGTCATCTCGCTCGATTTGAGTGACGCTTCTCACTCCAAATGAGCGATATAGATATAGAATTTCCTCACTCCTTTAGGGCGACGTTATATGCCTCGCTCAATCTCAGTCAGAAACATGACTCTCAGATTTACAGTGCCTGCACAAGTTGTGCTGTTCGTGTACAACTTTTGCTGTTTCTTCACAGCTATTTTGCTGTTCCTCTACAACTTTTACTGTTACCGGACAACTTGCGCTGTTGATAGACAACAATACTTGTTTATGGCATGGCTATATTGTTGTACACAACAACACTAGTCATTTAAAAACTTTACAGCAACTTTGCTGATAATTTAGAGGAATTTTTTTTATAGTGCATGCGTTTAAAAGCAACGCCCTGCCCGAACGTATTCCCAAAGCCGCAACTATACTTCCACGCATTAATACCAGACAAGAAGGCAACAAACCAGATAAAAAGGCAACAAAGTTCACGAATAAACACCTGTGAGAGGCAGACGAGGATACTCTGCGTAGTCAACAGGCGTAGATACACGCGTCCACCTCACTCAGGTATATTAGAGTGATTCTTTGCTGCTCTGTCTGCCAACACGCTCCTCACGGCGGCTGAGCACCGCCCTGCCCCCACTGCATGGCCGCGCCATAGCTCGTCTCATGCTTTGCATATGGGGTGGCGCAGCAAGGCGACACAATGGCGTGACTTTTGCGGTCGGTGAGCAGACGAGGAGTGGCAGTCAGCTGCGCGCGTGCGCACGCCGGGGGAAAAAGTACTTAACGGGGTTGCAGCGCGCTGTTTCACCCCTTAGCAATGTCGAAAGATTCGCGGGGGTGAAACTCAACGGTTTCGCTTCATTTATCACCTGCTTTTCATTCGCCCACTCTTATTCATTTCGCGTAGGAAAAAAATAATAAAAACACACAGATGACCTTGCCTTCAAAGGTTCTGTACATTCGATGGCCGGGCTGGCCGTGGATAGGAACGTTGGTCCAGAGGGAAAATCGGGGGAAAAGCCTCCATTTCCAAATGACTAAATTTCGCAACACAAAGCTGTGCGCTCCCCGTCCCGTCCGTCCCGCCCCATCGCTCCGTGTACAGTCGTCGCACGGAACCGCGCGCGCGCCATCTTCTTTGATGTTTTCCTACAGTTTTGATGATCATTTCAATTCCGAGTGAATGGGTTCATTCTCCGCGCAGTGGGCTGGGCTGGCGCCCACGCAGCCGAACCACCCCTCCCTCCCCCATCCCCCTGCGCTCCCATCAGCAGGTCAAGAGGCGGCCCTGTCAGCACCATGCCGGGCAGGGCCATGCCGGGGAGGGTCGCGGCGCCGCCCCGCGCCGAGTCAGCCGGACCCGGGAGGAGACCAGCCCGACCCGACATGGGTGTGGAGCCAGGCGCGTCGAGGAAAATTTATATGATGTCATCAAGCCGCACTCTTCAGCGCGACATAGCTAATTACGTTATATTTCCGTAAGCATAAGAGTTTATAACTTAGATTACCGTCGGGGGGGAAATAACTCTGAATTATGTTGAATACACATTTGGGAATTTCGGTGAATTTTCACTTTAATTTTACCTAACTTTTTGTGAATTTTACTGGAACTTTCATGACTTTTCTGAAATCTTCCTAAAGTTTTGAGAATTTTTGTGAGTTTTTCTTATATTTTTTTGAATTTTTCTGAAATTTTCTAAATTACGAGCAGGAGTTCAAAAATTTCAGAGTTGTTTCTCCCCTCTATTTCCTTGAATTACACTGGAATATCCATGCAATTAGTCGGACGTGTCTGAGACACTGCTTAGCCTGAGAGAAACGTGTGAATTCACTCACGAATTTTTGCCTCGAATGAAAATTTATCACGAGAGTGCGACGCTCATTCTTTGGGCTTTTCTTGACGTTCTCCGACGGTTTTATCGGGATCTTGGTCGCGCGCCCGCGCGCACACACGCACGCACGGACGCCCTCACGGGGTCGTGGGCCTTATAGGCTGCGGGGTGGGACCGAAGGTGGGGGAGGGGATGCAGGTATACGGTATCCCCGGCGGGCACTCGGGCTGCTTCGCTTTGTCGACATTCACGGCCCAGCAGGAGGAGGGGAGGCATGGCAAGGAGGCTTCGCTTGCTGAAAAATGGCGACATGGTGCAGAAAGAGAGCATGGGAAAGAAGGAATGGAGAAAAGGGAGACCCGCCGCGGTCACACCGTGCGCCGCCGCGCCGCCTGAGCAGTGTGCTGTGGTGTTGCCCGCCTGCCGGGCGCAGCGGACGAGGAGCCGAACAAAAGGTCGCCTGGGAGCGATTCTTTTCCCCCACGTGTGTGTTGGTTGGAGAGAGAGAGAGCGAGCTACGTGTGGGGAGAGATGTGCGCGCCGTCTCGATCGTTCAAATAAGGAATAAACAGAGGCGTAGCAGTGGCACCGTGTTCGGAGGGTAAATCTCGGTAGACCATGGTTGACTGTAGGTAGACCGTAATACAGTGTAAAGAGTTCAGCTGACACGCTTACACAAGAGTTGAAAGCAGTGTGTTGAGCAATTTCTAATGCCAAGTTCAAAAGCCAATGTGAGGCATATAGAGAACAAATGACATATGTTCTTGGGTCCCACGAAAGTCAGGTGGCCTGGATATTGGCCAAACCTTGAAGTGTCCCGCATGGAATACGCGTGGGTTTATAAACTGAGCTATGTATTAATGTTCGACAATGTGCCTGCCTAATACATTTGTTTCAGCTGAAAAACTTTTAATTGGTGAGTTAGTTATGGTCGATTGTTGTTTCGATGGTCACCGTCTACCGCGGTGCGTAAAACACTGTCATGGTCAATGCGGACCACACTGGTAAAACTAAGGCGTAACTGTACGCTTGAATAAAGCATACAGTTACGCTTGAAGAAGTTACGCTTGAAATCAAGCGTACGAAAGAAATTCTCCCATACATTTAGATAGGACGAATCAGAGCGGGTAGACCCATTACGCTTGATTTCAAGCGTAATCTCAATACGCTTGAAAACGGGGCGTAAGGCTACGCTCTTTGTTTACCAGTCGTGAGTCCGCATTGACCATGACAGTGTTTTACGCACCGCGGTAGACGGTGACCATCGAAACAACAATCGACCATAACTAACTCACCAATTAAAAGTTTTTCAGCTGAAACAAATGTATTAGGCAGGCACATTGTCGAACATTAATACATAGCTCAGTTTATAAACCCACGCGTATTCCATGCGGGACACTTCAAGGTTTGGCCAATATCCAGGCCACCTGACTTTCGTGGGACCCAAGAACATATGTCATTTGTTCTCTATATGCCTCACATTGGCTTTTGAACTTGGCATTAGAAATTGCTCAACACACTGCTTTCAACTCTTGTGTAAGCGTGTCAGCTGAACTCTTTACACTGTATTACGGTCTACCTACAGTCAACCATGGTCTACCGAGATTTACCCTCCGAACACGGTGCCACTGCTACGCCTCTGTTTATTCCTTATTTGAACGATCGAGACGGCGCGCACATCTCTCCCCACACGTAGCTCGCTCTCTCTCTCTCCAACCAACACACACGTGGGGGAAAAGAATCGCTCCCAGGCGACCTTTTGTTCGGCTCCTCGTCCGCTGCGCCCGGCAGGCGGGCAACACCACAGCACACTGCTCAGGCGGCGCGGCGGCGCACGGTGTGACCGCGGCGGGTCTCCCTTTTCTCCATTCCTTCTTTCCCATGCTCTCTTTCTGCACCATGTCGCCATTTTTCAGCAAGCGAAGCCTCCTTGCCATGCCTCCCCTCCTCCTGCTGGGCCGTGAATGTCGACAAAGCGAAGCAGCCCGAGTGCCCGCCGGGGATACCGTATACCTGCATCCCCTCCCCCACCTTCGGTCCCACCCCGCAGCCTATAAGGCCCACGACCCCGTGAGGGCGTCCGTGCGTGCGTGTGTGCGCGCGGGCGCGCGACCAAGATCCCGATAAAACCGTCGGAGAACGTCAAGAAAAGCCCAAAGAATGAGCGTCGCACTCTCGTGATAAATTTTCATTCGAGGCAAAAATTCGTGAGTGAATTCACACGTTTCTCTCAGGCTAAGCAGTGTCTCAGACACGTCCGACTAATTGCATGGATATTCCAGTGTAATTCAAGGAAATAGAGGGGAGAAACAACTCTGAAATTTTTGAACTCCTGCTCGTAATTTAGAAAATTTCAGAAAAATTCAAAAAAATATAAGAAAAACTCACAAAAATTCTCAAAACTTTAGGAAGATTTCAGAAAAGTCATGAAAGTTCCAGTAAAATTCACAAAAAGTTAGGTAAAATTAAAGTGAAAATTCACCGAAATTCCCAAATGTGTATTCAACATAATTCAGAGTTATTTCCCCCCCGACGGTAATCTAAGTTATAAACTCTTATGCTTACGGAAATATAACGTAATTAGCTATGTCGCGCTGAAGAGTGCGGCTTGATGACATCATATAAATTTTCCTCGACGCGCCTGGCTCCACACCCATGTCGGGTCGGGCTGGTCTCCTCCCGGGTCCGGCTGACTCGGCGCGGGGCGGCGCCGCGACCCTCCCCGGCATGGCCCTGCCCGGCATGGTGCTGACAGGGCCGCCTCTTGACCTGCTGATGGGAGCGCAGGGGGATGGGGGAGGGAGGGGTGGTTCGGCTGCGTGGGCGCCAGCCCAGCCCACTGCGCGGAGAATGAACCCATTCACTCGGAATTGAAATGATCATCAAAACTGTAGGAAAACATCAAAGAAGATGGCGCGCGCGCGGTTCCGTGCGACGACTGTACACGGAGCGATGGGGCGGGACGGACGGGACGGGGAGCGCACAGCTTTGTGTTGCGAAATTTAGTCATTTGGAAATGGAGGCTTTTCCCCCGATTTTCCCTCTGGACCAACGTCCTATCCACGGCCAGCCCGGCCATCGAATGTACAGAACCTTTGAAGGCAAGGTCATCTGTGTGTTTTTATTATTTTTTTCCTACGCGAAATGAATAAGAGTGGGCGAATGAAAAGCAGGTGATAAATGAAGCGAAACCGTTGAGTTTCACCCCCGCGAATCTTTCGACATTGCTAAGGGGTGAAACAGCGCGCTGCAACCCCGTTAAGTACTTTTTCCCCCGGCGTGCGCACGCGCGCAGCTGACTGCCACTCCTCGTCTGCTCACCGACCGCAAAAGTCACGCCATTGTGTCGCCTTGCTGCGCCACCCCATATGCAAAGCATGAGACGAGCTATGGCGCGGCCATGCAGTGGGGGCAGGGCGGTGCTCAGCCGCCGTGAGGAGCGTGTTGGCAGACAGAGCAGCAAAGAATCACTCTAATATACCTGAGTGAGGTGGACGCGTGTATCTACGCCTGTTGACTACGCAGAGTATCCTCGTCTGCCTCTCACAGGTGTTTATTCGTGAACTTTGTTGCCTTTTTATCTGGTTTGTTGCCTTCTTGTCTGGTATTAATGCGTGGAAGTATAGTTGCGGCTTTGGGAATACGTTCGGGCAGGGCGTTGCTTTTAAACGCATGCACTATAAAAAAAATTCCTCTAAATTATCAGCAAAGTTGCTGTAAAGTTTTTAAATGACTAGTGTTGTTGTGTACAACAATATAGCCATGCCATAAACAAGTATTGTTGTCTATCAACAGCGCAAGTTGTCCGGTAACAGTAAAAGTTGTAGAGGAACAGCAAAATAGCTGTGAAGAAACAGCAAAAGTTGTACACGAACAGCACAACTTGTGCAGGCACTGTAAATCTGAGAGTCATGTTTCTGACTGAGATTGAGCGAGGCATATAACGTCGCCCTAAAGGAGTGAGGAAATTCTATATCTATATCGCTCATTTGGAGTGAGAAGCGTCACTCAAATCGAGCGAGATGACTTGATAGCGCTCGTTTTGAGTCATCGAAACGACTCAAAAGGAGTGATGTCAATAATATCACTCTCCCAGGAGCGATAAAATTTGGGTCACCAATCTCGCTCTCCTGAGAGCGAGAATGCTCACTCCTCGATATACAGTGCATGGGAGCAGTAAAAGCTGTTCAAGAACAGTAAATTTCCTGTTTTGAATTGAAAACAAACATGCTTGTTCTTTGACAACTTATGATGTTCTCGAACAGCATCACTGTGTGTCAACAACATGGTTGTCACTGAGAGTGTTGTTTTCCAACAGTTTTTTTTTTACAGTGTGCAGTGCTCTGTCCCTGTCTGTCTGTCTGTCTGTCTGTCTGTCTGTCTGTCTGTCTGTTTCTCTGCCCCCCCTTCTCTCTCTCTCTCTCTCTCTCTCTCTCTCTCTCTCTCTCTCTCTCTCTCTCTCTCTCTCTCTCTCTCTCTCTCCTGCTTTTCACTTTCTCCACCACCTGCACGTTTTGCGAGGCTGATCTACGTTAGATGGAACAGGCAGGCAGAGCGGCGCCCGACCGGAGCCAGCGCCTCATTGATGGAAGAGAACTCCAATTGGATCACTTTGTGATTTCTGTCGGCCGCGGCCGCTGCCGACGCTGCTGCACATCTCGTTTTCAGCTCGCCTCCCACACTAATTGAATCGGAGGGGGGAAAAGAAAAGGCAAGAAAGCGAAACAAAGGGGAAGATGAGGATCTAGATAGATAGGGAGAGACCGGAGAGATATAAAGAGGAACAGGAAAGAGAGAGAGAGAGAGAGAGAGAGAGAGAGAGAGAGAGAGAGAGAGAGAGAGAGAGAGAGAGAGAGCAAGAAGAGTGAAAAAACGAAAACTTGCGATGTTTTTTTTTTCCCTTTACCCTCATTCATGAAGTTCCGTTCCCAAGGCTGAAATTAATTATCCTCCATGCCGTTGCATGGTCCGTGAGAAAATGATAGAAATATCATTGTCATCGTTGCGATGCCGTAGCCGTCCCGGTCCATCGATCGTCTTGAACGGGGTGAATGGTGGGTCGCCTCAACTGTGACGGCTCACTGGGAAACGCATGCAGCACTGTGAGAAAAACCGTACCTCATACAACTAAACAACGGTTTTGAATTAACGGTTTACGGTTTTCGTTGCCGTACATCACTAATTTACCCTAGACCGGATACAAATTTAGTACAATATTTTATTGTACTTCGAAATAACGGTAAAAAATTGTAGTTAAACCGTAGTTTTTTCTCACAGTGAGCCTGAGAATTCTGTTATCGATGTTCACAGAAGTGCAACTTCTTATTGTAATTTTGAAATTTTGCATTCATTTAAGTGCTAAAAAATTGGCCTGTTTAAGGCTCAACGAGTGACCACAGCTACACTGGAAAAACAAAGGTGTAAATCCCTGCCTTTTAAAGGCACTAACAAAGTGTAGTGCCTTTCCAAAGGCACGAAATGTGACCTTTCACACCTTTAGCTGGCTAGCATCATATGAGTTCCATTTAGTGCCTTTGGAAAGGCCCTAAACTTTGGTACCCCAGGAAAGGCACTAAACTGCGCCCTTGACTTTAGTGCCACAGGAAAAGTGTTGTTTAGTGCCTTTGTTTTTCCTGTGTATCCTTGTGAATCCTAGTAAAACGTTGTTACTCCTCCCGGTAGCTGCCGCGTGGTCACCTTGACTACCAAGACGTCGTCATTCTTTCAGAGTGGGCAAAACTGTGACACTCATAAAGTCTTGGCATTCAGGGAGAGGGACCAAATTTCGGCCTTTGAAAGAAGTGCTTTAAAAATTGGACGACAAAAATTCTGTATAAAACGCATTGACTAAATTGTGGCATTAAAACTGGCTTTGGCATCGATGTTCGGAGCATCGCATAAGAGAGAGAAAGAGACAGAGAGAGAGAGAGAGAGAGAGAGAGAGAGAGAGAGAGAGAGAGAGAGAGAGAGAGAGAGAGAGAGAGAGAGAGACAGACAGACAGACAGACAGACAGACAGACAGACAGACAGACAGAAAAAAGACAGAGAAGAAGATGTGAGGAGCAAGCGTCGTGGGGTGACAGAGATGCAGAGAGCAGGACCGCCGCCCGGCGGGGTCGGGGTGGGGCGTGCGGGGGCGTGGTCGGATCGCTGTGAGACGGAGGGCAGAGCGAGGCGCCACCTCCCCTCCGGCCCGGGAAGCAGTTGTGAGTCTCGTCCCGTACTGACTAACATTTGCGACGTGTGCCGTGTCAACGACACAGAAAACTTTTCCTGCTGTGGGTATTCAGCGGCGACATGCGGATGCGGGGACGGCGCGGGGGTACGGGGTGGGGGCGGGTAGGCAGTTGTTTGCCAGACGGTACGGTGAATGTGGGCGGCAGGCGGGCCGTCACGCCGTGACCAGAGCCCTTCAGCCCTTCACCGGGCTGGCATCCGAGGAGCCGACGGCCTGAGCGAGGGGGGAGTCACTTCGAAAAATCACTGTACGCCCCCAAAAAATAATTGAAAATAAAATAAAAAAAGAATATAAAAAAAAGTTGAAATCAATTTAAGAAAAGAAATAGAGGGAAATCCGAAAAATTTAGAAGAAAATTAACAAAAAATTGAAAAATAATACATAATTAAAAATCCAAGGGGAAAAGGTCAAAATTTGTGTAATCTAAAACTGAAAGAAATTTTCCTTGAAAAATCAAAAGGAAAAGCTAATAATTGTAACAATCATTGAACACATATTGTATGAGTTATCCCCCCCCCCCCTTTCGCGCACGAGAGCTAACTCGCGGTGAATCACGACAGTGCAGGCCTGGCCTTTCCGTCGCTATCATCTCTACGGCCTTGGCTTCATGAGCGCTGCGGACATTGGATATTGTACAAAAAACTTAGGTTGAAATTGAATTTTAAAATGGTACTTCTGTATCCTCTCTCTCTCTCTCTCTCTCTCTCTCTCTCTCTCTCTCTCTCTCTCTCTCTCTCTCTCTCTCTCTCTCTCTCTCTCTCTCTCTGTAATGATGATCCCATCCCACGTCTCATTTGCGTCTCTGTCACTGAGCGCGTGGTCTGGACCTGCTCCAACCCTTCTGGGACCCTGGTATTAGACATCACTCTGTGTGTGTGTGTGTGTGTATGCGCGCGCGCGCGGGGAGCATTGTCTCATCGATCGCTGTGCCCAGGGCAGATTCCAGGAAATCAGAACATCCCGGCCTACTCGCTAACAAAACCAAAACTAAAATATCAGTTTGCAGAAGAACAGTTTTGAACAATAGTTTAGTACTATGATATTTATTGTATCGTGACGCATAGAGCGCTTCCAAAAATAGTTTTGTTTCCTATGTAGACGTTACATAGAACATGCAACAATGTTGCGGAGCAAAGCAGACGATTCCCCGGCCTGTGGTCTGTAGACAGCCGCCTGAAAGAGAGGCAAATTGTGTTACAAAACCCCTATATGTAGGCAACTTGAAGGGCGCCGCCCGCTCCCCTGTCGATCGATCGGACGTCAATTCGCCCCCTCGCCCAAAGCGAGGGGCCACCACCTACGTAATCCTATGTACAGATGTAAGTGCAATCCCTGTGTAATCCGTGTATTATACTTAGTCATATTTTGAAGAATTATCACTAAATTCTGCTTAATTTTTCATATTTCATGGTTTTATCCCCATTCACGTGTAGTCGCACAAAATTCATGTAAAATCCATGTAATCACGTAATCCTGTGTACATCCTTAATCGAGGTGGCTTCCCCCGCGCCCAAAAGGCTCAATTCTTTTACGTGTTAAATATCAAAAGAGGACCCGCACGACGCGCACGACGCTGTAGCAGCTGCAGCTTGGCCTGCACCGCGCAACAGACCTGCTCGAACGCCTCTGAGTATAGGCCGCACCAACACGTGCCTGCTGAGCGGGCGGCCTACACTGTGGCCGCTGGGCGCTAGGCGGCCTGCGGATGCGAATGCGGCTGCGGGTGTGGCCTGCCAGCCAGGAAAATTCTGGATACCCCGCGTTAAGGTGGTTATCAAGGGACGAGTCGAGTTGGCAGCCACAACCCGCAGATACAGTCCAATATTTCAGGAAGATATCCAGTAAGTCGAAAAGTGAATTCGAGTGAGAAGTGAGGCGAAACCGAGTGAGGCCGGGCGAAGCCGAGCGAGGAAGCGTAAAAGCGTGGAGGTGAAAATGGCCGTTGGAATGCTAAATTAACGTTAATATGGGTAAATCTTTTACATTTTCGGAAAGGGGACATATGTATATAAAAGGATGTGACATATAATTCAGCACTACTCCTCAATTCCTACGGTCGTTTTACCGACCCTCCGCTTCTCGCTTCTTCGCTTCCTCGCTCGGCTTCGCCCGGCCTCACTCGGTTTCGCCTCACTTCTCCACTTGACCTCACTTTTCGACTTACTGGATATTTTCCAGGTGTTTGGATTTCACTTCACTGAAAATGGAGGAGTCGCCTTTGTCGCTCTTGGGAGAGCGACTTTTCTGTACCAAATTTTTATGCTCCTGGGAGAGCGAGATTGATAAATATCGCTCTATTAGAGTCACTTTGATGACTCTTTTTGAGTAAAATCATGAAATGTCACTCTACTGGAGCGATTTCCAAATAGCAGAAAAGACTCAATTATAGAGTCGTTTTAGCGAACGTCACTTTTACTGAGCGATGGAAAAATGCTTCGCTCATTACGAGCAGGAAATGTGACTATTACATTTCCAGTGTTCGTGTGAAATTTCGCACTGCTACCAAGAGTAAAAATCACACTTTTGTCCTGCTTTGTCTATTTCGCACCGGGGTGCGATTAACCAATCCTTTCGCACTAAGTGCGCATAGCCACAGTGTGAAATGCGCACCGGCCCGCCGGCCCGTGCGATTCGGACCCAAAACTTTTTAGTGAGTAAAGTGGGCTGCATCCGCGCTTGCCTACAAGGCAACACCTGAACACTGGTGCGTTTGTATTGCCTAGTACACTGTTAAAAAGGCCCGGATGCAGCCCACTTTACTCCGCTGTGTTTGAGCGACTTTTCTGGCAACACTGGCTCTGATAAATGAAAGAAATTGAAAAAGGCTTAAAGTAAAAGTGGGTCGGATCTAATCCGATCGGATCAGCAGGGGTGGTCTTAAAATCTGTGAGTGCGTCTGTGTGAGAGGGAGCAGTGTGAGTGTGTGTATGTGTGTGTATGTGTGTGTGTGTAAGAGAGAGAGAGAGAGAGAGAGAGAGAGAGAGAGAGAGAGAGCAAGCGCTGGTTACAAGGCACGTCGTCGCCGGCCCTAACCCGCCGCACTGGGTGTTTCTGGCTGCGGCACGGCCCTGCACGCCAGGAAACAACTCTCTCTCTCTCTCTCTCTCTCTCTCTCTCTCTCTCTCTCTCTCTCTCTCTCTCTCTCTCTCTCTCTCTCTCTCTCTCTCTCTCTCTCTCTCTCTCTCTCAACAAGGTCGTGACGGGGTGTGCCGGGGCCGGCGTTCGGATGGAGGCGGCGGGGGCTCGGCGTGGGCCTCGGCGCGGGCCTGCAGAGCCCAGCTCCTGCCAAGCCGAGGCCGAGGTGCGATGGGGGAGGGACAGGAAAACACTTTGTCTGGTCAGTAGAAGCTCCAGCCGGCCCCGCCCTGCCCCACCCCACCCCACCCGACCCGCCCCAGTCCAGCTCCAGCCGCTCTGGCACGTGCCGACCCCTCCATCCCCCCTCGGTCCGCCCAAGCCGGCAGGGGCAGTCGCTACCGCCGCGGTTAGCCGCAGTGTTAACCTGTTAAGGGCGTGGGGAGAGAGAGAGAGGGGGGGGGAGGGAGAGTCACGCGTGTAGTGTGGTGGAGCCAGGAAGTTCCGAAAGCTTCGCCGAGCGAGAGACAACCGTGATGAGAGGTGGAGTGGTAGGTAGCTTTTTTTTTTTATTCTTTTTTTTTTTTCGCGGGGCCGAGCGGTTATACCGGTTACGCTCTTCTTTCCCGCTGAGCTTGTTGGCTCGCAGCATGCGTTTGCTCGTCCAACACTGTAAAAAATAGTTGTCAGGAGACAAGAAGTTGCACGACGAGCACCTTGTTCTCGAACAAAGGAGTTGTTTTTAGTATTACACTTAAAAATATCCGTGTGTTCTTACCATATGGCCCCATACAAAAGACCTATGTGTATGGAACGGTATGGATGTGTTGTAACGTGACAACAAAATTGTTGTTAACTTTTTAACTAACACATTTTGTCGGAGAACAGTGAAGTTTGTAATTAATAACCTTTCTGCGCAGTAATGAGACCAAAACCCTTTTTTTGAAAAAAAGAAATTATTTGAACTCTTGACCTTTGACAAAAAGTTTGTTTTTTAACAACAAATGTTGTTTAAAAAGTTAACAACACTTTTGCTGTTAATCAACAACGAATTTTTTTACAGTGAATAGGGCGTTATTATAGATTTACACACTCACGTGTGCTTGTTGTTTTACTTACCCTCGTGTGCTTCATTGTAGTCCTCTGCCATGGCACGTACAGAATTGAAGATGTTTTGCACGGATAAGACCGCAACGATACAGTTCTAAATTTCTTCTTTTTCCCACGGTGTGGGACAACGATGGACGATGCGAATGTGCGAATAGTGCGCCGAATACAATACCACATGCAGTGTGCAGTGACATGTTTTTGTATCTTTGCACACACACACACAAAAAAAAAAAAAACACGTAAATATGGAACCAGAATATTCATCCTTCTCCAGCATTTTCGTCTTGCGGTATAATACTATATACGTAGCGCCTGTTTGTTTGTGTTTAAACCCGCTAAAATACACCGTCCCTTGCCTGGAGAGGAAAGGGGGAGCGGGGCGTATGCGTTGGCAGCCGGGTGAATGTGGCGGTAACTTAATTTAACGCTCCTGTCACCCCTCCGGTCGCCTCTGCCGGTCCTCCTCCTCCCCCCGCAGGCACCAAGTGCCGTCCCGTCTCCGACTCCGACACCCCTGCGACCAGAGCCTCACCTAGCCGCGAGCCTGGGAGGTTTTAAACACACTTCTCGTTTGGACTCGCAGTAAAACCGTGTCAATAGTTTCGTGCACCTCCCTATTTTATTCGTCCCGTCTCTCTCCCTCCCTCTGTTGGCTGGCCTTCGGCGCAAAGCCTCGCATCAGCCTTTGCGCTCACTTATGCAAGCCTCAGTCACTGCGCTAAAGACCTCGCCCCGCCTTCCGTCTCCGCCCCGCTCCACCCCGCTCCGCCCCGCTCCGCCCCGCTCCGCCCCGCTCCGCCCCGCTCCACCCCGCTCCACCCCGTTCCTCCCTCCCCGTCTATTAATTAGTTTGCTCGCGACAGAGAACCAGGCAAGGCATTTCAAAATCCCCACCGGGCTTTGGTGCATCGGCCAGAGGCCTCTCCTCTGTCTCTCTCCCTCCTTCCCTCTCTCTCCTCTGTCTGTATTATCTCTCTCTTTCGTCTCTCGTCCTCTCTCTCGGAGAAGACAAAAACATCCTCCTGCCGCTACCTAGTCGAGCGTACCCTGACCTTCAGTGAAAAGGAGGGTTTTTGGACGGGAGGGGGGAGAGCGATAAGAGAAGGGGCTAGCGGCAGCCATTAGTGGCGGACGAGCGTTTTTAGAAAACAAACATTTTTAATATCTCTCTTCTTTTCTCTTTTGTTTATGTTAAAATCTGCTGGAAAAAAGGGTGGTTCGGGCAGGTAAATGCGAGCAGAGAGACGGAAGCAGCAGGAAGAGGAGCCAGGAGTTTGGGTTGGGGGAAAGGGAGGCTTTGGACTTCCTCGGCCTGCTCCGCGCTCCGCCCTACACGGCAAGGAGGCTTGTCGTAGTGCCCGCGCTGCTGCGCTCTAGCCTGTGCGTGCGGATGTTTCCTTTCTCCTGGGTCACTCGTATCACTGCGGCACAGCTTACAGATAGCTATGCCGTAATGTGGTCTAGGCACAATCGGCTGGACCATATTCGTGCCTCAGGTGTAGTAATAGCCTGTGAGCGGACCTGGCAGAGCACCCGCATGTGGTCCCGCGTTCATGCCCTCGCTAGTTTTTAACGAGAGGAATGCCATGATTGAAGGCTGCTGAATGCATTGAACCGTCAAATCGAGACTTGATTTTCTATATGTTCTTCTTTGATCGTAACTGCAGTTACTTAGTTCCTTACTTTCTTAACTTCTTTTTCAAAATTTTAGGCTTTTTGCTATGATGGGTTGGCGGTAACCTGTTTCACCGATGCAGCTTTGCATTTTACATTGCACCATTGCGTCATTAACATTTTTTAGTGTAGTTTGCACTCATCGAATTATGTCCGCAGCCACGTAGAGGGAATATGCAGATTGGATTATTGGTCCTGTCGTCAGTGCGCGAGCACGGGGCGACCACAAGACCAGGGGCGCGGGACCAGCCGCTATGTGTGAGCCAACTTGTGATCCAATCAAATCAGTTCTGGTGCGCCGCAGCCACGGGTACTTTAGGGGGATGAGCTCAGAGCTGCCCGTCACCGCCCTGCACTGTGAAAAAATCTTTGTAGATTTACGATATATTTTGGAAATGACGACTTACGAAAGATGTTGTAAATTTATAACAACATTTTCTTCTTGCTCGTATATAAATTTCAAGTTGATAGGTAGAGCTTTTAATTTTACGATTTGTAATTGTGATTTTACAACTTTTCTTCACTGTAAAAAAAAAAATACGATTTCACGAAATCCTGGTAGACAACGGAGTTTCTATAACTAAAATAAAATATTGTGAGTGTTGAATAAGACTGTAAGAAGACCGACTGGTTTTGTTTAGTTTACGATAGTCAAGATAGTGGCTAAATAATTTTAAGTTTGAATTGATAAGGCGGGTTTCAAGTAATGAATACTCTCCGACAGTTCGGCCGACATTTAATCGACAGGAGCAGGAGAAGAGAAAGCTCCCCTTCTGACGGCAAAAATTGGGCGGCGAGATCACGGCCGGAGGAGAACGTCAACAATAACCTCCCCTCCACCGGGCGCACGGGAGGGGCGAACCGGGGCCCTACCTAATACCGCTGGTACGCGAAGGACCAGCGGGCAAGCGCGCCGCGGCCGCGACGGGGGTGCGCTCTATTGGGAAAACGCGGAGTTAAGGCGTTGTTTACACAAAATGGTACACGTAAATGTACACAGTTAAAACCTTGCGAAGAAATGCTTCGCATTACGAAGAAAATCGTTTGTAAGCTGCGAAGCATTTGGCTGCTTTGTATTGCGAAGAATTTTCTTCGTAGCGTGCGAAGAATTTTCTTCGTAGCGTGCGAAGAAATTTCTTCGCAAGGCGGGGCTTGCGAAGAAAATACTTCGTATTGCGAAGCCTTACGAAGCAGCCAAATTCTTCGCAACGCTGCGAAGAATTTTCTTCGTAAGAATTTTACAGTGTACATCATTTCAAGAATTCTGCTCACCAGATCGAAGTCAAACTTACCAAACCGTTTTCCGCAGGTATAAAACTACTATTTACGCATTCAGTTCGCCTTGTCGACGTTTCGATAACTTTAAAAAATGATTTAAAGTCGCGAGGTGGGCACATCAGCCACCGGCAATGGCGGACATGCTTGGCCTGCTTTCGCGTTGTTGACACAACATGCCAACCAAATAAAATGAAAAAAATCACTGCTCTCATAACGTTACGATTGGAACTCATTCTTTGAGGCACACATTTAGTTGGCAGAACCGGGGCAAGTTTCAGTAAAACTGAAGTAGTTTTAAAGAAGGCAGTACGGTGGTCACGTGCGAATTTCAGTGGTGTTATCTCATTCTTGCGCTCGAAACTAAAGGCTGGCTTTGTTTGAACGCAGACTTTAGAGGTTTCTCTTTCGCTCCGTGTTGGCTCGTCTCGGCCTACCCCCTCCACGAAAAAATATCCCCTTCCCCTGTTCATTTTGCCTGACGAGTCGAGCATTACCATAGAAACTCGAATTTCAATTCAAATTTACAAAATTTCTGCAATACAGATTTCAACTAGACTTCAGAATCGAATGTGCTAGATTACATTCTAAATGTATGCTTAATATCATCGAATTCCCTTCAGCAGATTTTTTTCTGTCGTAAGGGGCCATATGAAACAAAACACGCACGTTTTCCAGCGATTTTAGAAGGCAACTCCGTTGCCTAAAAATCGCGGTCGCCCTTTCGGAAGTATACCGTTTATTTAGATTACGGAGTCTCCATACATTCGGTTCCGTACTCTCTTCACGGTAAAAACAGTGTAGGATTTTTTGAGGAAAACGGGAAAACTTTGAGGAACTTCCGTAATTTGAGGAAAACCCCTCAGATTTTGAGGGAGGCTCCTCAAAAAATAAGGGAAGTCTCCACAAATTTTGAGGAGACTTCCTCATAATCTAAGGAGTTTTCCTCAAGGTATCCAAGGTCCTCAAAGTTTTCCCTTTTTCCTCAAAAAATCAGACATTGTTTTTACCGTGTTCCCATTAGAGCCCATGGAAAAAATGTGGGTACGGTGCCAAGGTAGAGAAAAGTTAAAAAAATGTGAGTACGGTGCCAAGGTAGGGAAAAGTTACCGCTAATTGATTTCCGTTTGGGTACGGAAGCCCTTTCCCTATGCTTGCCCATGTAAAAATGGTAGGTACGGTGGCCAGGCACGGTAAAGTTTCGTACTCCCTTTCCGAAAAGTGGGGTACGGAACGCCGTGACAAGCTCCGTATCCAAGACTGATTTTTTACAGTGAGCCCCGAACGCGGAATGCAGTAAAACTTTAGGAGCGGGATGGCGGGGCTGCCGGCCGGGGGAGCAGAGAGTCGCCCATCGCGAGGAAGGAGGGAAGCCACCCGAGTGGAGCCGATAAAATTACCCGCGACCATGAAACATTGTCTAACAAAGCGACTCTTTGTGACAAGGAAGGACGAATAAGTGGAAAGGGGTTCGTGTTCCTTTAAGTCATATTAGTCGCAGGCGCTCAACGCCTTGTAGAGCAAAAGCGTTTGCTTCTGAAAGTGTGTCGTTCAACAGTCAACAGTGGATTGTTAGGGCGGGTAAAGGTGTCGATGAGTATAAGGAAACCATGAAACCGCGATTGCAGCGACATTGTACTAAAAGAGAACCAGAGGTTTTGCGTTCTGTATAAATCCTGTATCTGCACTGTTATGCATATAGACATTACATAATTTTTACACAGTAAAATACCTGCTAGTTCATATGTACCTATGTATACCACCGCTCACTCAAAACGGTATCACGTAATTAAGGCCGCCATGTTTCAGCGCAGCCCACATTACTCTACACTCTCGTTCTCTATGCAGATGCTGCCTTCTCCCTTCCCTGTACCCTTCCCTCACCCCTCCCCGAACAGAGAGTGACAGTTAGGGGCCTACAGAAAATACGTCACGCACTTTGGGTGGAGGGGGGGGTCGATGTGATGTGAGGGTGATTTGGGGGAGGTGGGGGTCAGTGGGGGCGTGACGTCGCTTTTTCGCAAACTCGGAAAACCTGGTCTACAGCGCGCAGCGGCAGCGCTGTGGCAGCGCTGGGGCGGCCCGGGCGGCCATTTGAAGATTCTTTGTAAAAAATGTCTTAGTATATATGTAATTAATTATGTCTTTTACACATAAATCTCCCATAAATATTCTTCTTTACACTCAAAGTGTCGTTTTTTAGTTTAACAGATATTTTTCTAACCATGTCCCATTTTTTCCGAAAAACGTGACGTCACCGGGTGGAAAAAGGGGGGGGGGGGTTGGCTCGGATGTGATGAGTGGCTGATTTAGGGGACGGGGTTGAAAATCCCGAAAAATTGCGTGACGTATTTTGTGTACGGCCCCTTACGACTTTCTGTTTGCCGAGCCACAAGCTCCGTTCTGTCGAAGTGTCAACCAGACGACTTCTACCACTACACCAAAAAATCTGGCTCTTGATTTAAGACGCGAGAACAAATGAAAGATTTTGCCTGTTTTTCTTCTTTTTTTTTCAGCGTGGCTCGGACAAGGGGGCATTCACTCCTAAAACATGTGACCCGACTATTACGTGTATTAACCTGTATAACGCTCCGAAAATTTACAGATTATGGGCAAAAACAGTCCAAAACGACCTAACAATCAGTTAAAAATGGGGAATTTTGGCTATTGCGCTCCTTTCCCGCTTCTGTTACGCAAACTATTATGCCTCCATTACGGATAGAGTGACCCGACTATTACGTGAGTGCATGCCCCCTCGGGCTCGGATGACTTTCGCTACAGGTAGAAAAGGGTTGAGGGTATTTCCACACACATAAAAGTCAGTGCTTGGGCTCTCCTGTTTGCTTCGGTGGATAACATGGAAGGATCGGAGTTCAAGTGGTGTCACGGCAAAAACATACAAATAAATTATATATTTATAATTTATATAAATATTAGGATCGATCGAGGCCCCTGTGCAACCCTCCGCGCTGGACCAGCATTGATTGCATTGTGACCTCTCAGTGGTCAGGCTCCTTTTTAAATGAATAAATTTAAAAAAGAAAACACGCCTCACACTGAATGTTCTAACAAACTGTCTTACGGCTTAGGCCATATTTTGGAGACTTAGATGATTTTAGATTATTTTAGTGACTTTTAAAGCTTATTTTCGGGATTTGGGGAATATTTTGATTAGTACGATTTTGTGTCAGGGCGCCACGATCATTTATTCAGAGAGCGAATTTTTCACAGGCTTTGAATACGGTATAGCTTTGGGCCAATCTGCCAGAAAAGAAGAAAAGAACATGGAAAAGTGGAACGCGCTGCCTTCAAGGATACAAATGTGACGTGCTGAGAGTATGGTTCCTGTTTGCTATACGTGCGCGTGCGCGCGCGCGCGTGTGTGTGAGAGAGAGAGAGAGAGAGAGAGAGAGAGAGAGAGAGAGAGAGAGAGAGAGAGAGAGAGAGAGAGAGAGAGAGAGAGAGAGAGAGAGAGAGAGCGTGGACTGTATGTTCGGGTCGGCATGTACACTGGCGCGAAGCCCACAGCGAGGGCGACAGACGCACCCGGGCCGGGATCCGGGACCCGAGGCGATGTCCCACGAAACTTGTGACTTGTGGATCGCGCTTCTGCTGCTCCTTGGCTGCGAGCAAAGGGCCTTTGAGGATGCTGTACCTCTTATCTGCCGAGATGCTCCTCCAGCCTCCGATCCTCGTCCGCAATACTTCAGCCGCTCTCGATCTCTCTGTATCGCAGCTGCCGCGTGGCGCCCTGCTCCATCCCGCCTCACCCTCCCCACCCTACCCCACCCCACCCCGTCCCGCCCCGGCCCTCAACAGGCGATTATCGTGTTTCTCTGGACGCTGTCGTCCTTTGCGCCTATGTTTGAGCATGCACTTGTTTGCTTACGGGTGCGTGGGCCGCTCCGCGTCAGGCGGGGTGTGGTGGGGTAGGACGAGGCGGGGCAGGGCAGGGTTAGGAAGGGCGGGGTGGTGAAGGGTAGGGTGCGGCGGGGCGGGGCTCGGTACACGCCGAGCACGCTACACGTTCCGCTGTGTGAATATTCAATCTCCTGGAAGCCCCCCTCGCGGGGCGCGGCGGCGGCGCGCTGTTTTGTGCTGCTGCGGGGCTCAGCAGCCCCGCCCTGCCCCGCCCTGCCCCGCCCCGCCCTGCCCCACCTCATCCTCTACGCGGAAATCTCCGCTCAGCGGCACAGCAGTTCCCCCCGTAGGCGGACCGCGGCGGCGCGCGCCTGTCGGGCGGGTGGCCTACCAGTCGGGTCGCATCTGACCTCGAGGCTCGATCCGAGGTGACACGCTCTGCAAACTCAAGTGTCGTACAATACTGCAGTAAATTGTGCAGGACCAATGGTGTATAGGACCCGGTGTGTCCTGCAGTAAAACGTGTAGGACACGGTGTGTCCTACTGTAAAAAGTGCGGGACACTCTGATTCCGACATATGGAGTCCTACACAGACAACTGTAGGACACACCGTGTCCTACACTTTTTACTGCAGGGCCATTGGTCCTGCACCTTTTGGTGCAGTATTGTACGACACTTGAGCTTGCAGAGCGGAAGTGTCGTGTGACACGGCGGGTTTGTGTTGGTTGGAGGCGGAGAGCAGGCTCCTCGCCGAACATACGGCATCCGGCTGGCGCGCCATTGAGACGGAATCTACGAATGTCACGCATGTGTCGAGCATGCGCGGATCCAGCGACAGGCCTTTTGCCAATGGCTCCTCGGTAGCCGCCTGAAAGGTAGGCAAAAAGTAACACTTTGCCCCTGTTAGTAGGCAAAAAGTACTACTACTAAGGCTGGCTCTAGATCCGCCACTGGTGTCGAGCTACAGGCGCCTATCCGCGCAAGGAAAGTCGCTTTTTGAACAGGAGTGCCTCTCCTCACCTTTGTTTTGTAGAGTACATCGCAAAGGAAGGTGCGCTGTGCCCTTTGCTTCCGTCGTGGTTTCGATAAGATTTTCACTTTTGAAGCCTCAAAGGCGGTCGGAAGGCCGCAGCGCCTAACGAGCCAAGCACACCGCTAATGCTCGCGTGTCGTGTCGTATGGCCGATGTTATCGGTTCGGACTTAGACGCTAGGCACTACGCGACCCTCCACTTCCCCCAGGCAAGGCTACGCCAACAAACTCGTGGTGACCAGAGGATCACCACCAGCCCTCTCCTCTACCTCCCACCCCCATAAAGCTACCTACTAAGAATTCCAATTTCTAAGGGGCAGAAATGAATTATTGTTTCTTTGGAAATCAAGGTAAAAGAGAGTCAGCCTCTCACTTGGAAGATAGAAATATCTCATACCGTTTAGCTCGATGTTTTTTGGGGGAAAAGAATGTGCTAGGGTAAAGAAAATAAAACACTTTTGATGTGAGTGTATGTGATGTTATTATTTGCCGAAAGAGCTTTCCAACTAGCCTTCATGAAATGGATCTGCATTTTCTGTCTAGCCTTTGTTGCCTTTTTGGCCTTATGCAGCCTCACACACATCACTTTTTATTTCGTTTTAAAGCTCATTTTAGAGCATGTATAAATATAGAATAAAATACTTTTTTTTTACTCAATTTAGGAAAATTGACGTAAAAGGCGTGAAACATTTGGCCACGTACGAGGCTTTCTCCCACTTTGATTTTCAGAGGACCCCTACTCTTACCTGCTCAGTCGCTAATTTTCACAAACGCTGTACGAAAATCATTTATTTGCCAGTGTGAAGCAGAGAGATGGCGGTAGGACCCCATCCTCGTCGAACTTGTTGATGAACGGCGTGTCGCTGTGCGCCGCAGAGCTCATATAGGAGGGCCGCCCGCATGACTCCATGACGTGGTTTCTTGCACGCTCCTCATTGCCAACACACCTCACGCCCCTAGCTGTCCCCTCCTCTCTCCTCCCTCTCTCTCTCCCTCCTGCTCTCTCGGCCTCGCTCTCTGTGTCCACTCGCAGCTCGGCTCTCGTGGACCGACTAATACGCAGTAGCCTATAGCAGGCATTGGGACATCGATATTGTGCGACTTGCGCGCCCCGCCTTCTTCTGTTGGTCGGCTCGGTTTTGCGTTCGGGGCAGGACTGGTGGTGGAGGTGCGAGAAGCGCCTCCCCCCTCGCCCTTCGCCCTATCAAGTTAATTGCCCTGAACCTCCTGGCAGCGGAGCACCGCCTCCCTTCGTAACGCAGTGTTTACCTTGCCTCCCCCCTCCTCTCTCTCTCTCTCTCTCTCTCTCTCTCTCTCTCTCTCTCTCTCTCTCTCTCTCTCTCTCTCTTTCTCTCTCTCTCCCCCCCCTCTCTCTCCTCTCCCTCTTAGTCAGAATTCTGCAGCCTTAACAAAGTGGAAATCTCTTTAAATAAATAAATCAATAAATACTATATACAGTGAAATCCGCTTAAACCGATTCACCCGATTGCGACGCATCTATACGGTTTAAAAGGAAAACTTTTTAAGCGGATTTTTAATGCAGGCCTATGTTTTAAATGTAGAAGGACTCTAAAACGTCTTAAGCGGAGAAACGGTTTAAACGGATACGGTTTAAGCGCATTTCACTATATATATATATATATATATATATATTATATATATATATATATATATATATATATATATATATATATATATTATATATATATATATATATATATATATATATAACGCGTTTGCATCCTGTGTTTTTATGACAATGATGGACCGGCCTGCCGGCTATTTATCCTCTTGAAGCCCATATGCTTTCACTGAACGCTTTAATTAAGTTCTCTCATCTATGCAATGTAAATGGAAATTCAGCCCTCAAAAGTTTTTAACGAAAATCCGATAACGTCTGTTCACTCTGCAAATCTTAGTGTGTAGTAGTTTGCCACTTTAAACTGCGAAACTAAAGTTCTGCAGTTATAAGTGCAGAACTTTTTTGTTCGTCAGTTACAAGTGCAGAACTCTTTAGTTCTGCACTTGTAAGTGCAGAACTCTCTAGTTCTGCACTTGCAACTGCAGAACTCTCTATCCAGTTTTTAGTGCAGAACTAGAGAGTTCTGCACTTACAAGTGCAGAACTAAAGAGTTCTGCACTTGTAACTGCAGAACAAAAAGTTCTGCACTTATAACTGCAGAACTTTAGTTTTGCACTTTAAAGTGGCAAACTACTACACACTTAGATTTGCAGAGCATGAAGTCCATGTAGTTATTTCACAAATAGTTTTGACTTCATGTTGTAAAATTCCTTTTTAAATTTTAGATAATTGTTTAAACCTAGGAGGCGTTTAACACGGCTTAACACGTTAGCCTTAGAATTATTTCTAATTTTTTTCTTTATGTCGTTGCCACACTGAGAAACCAAGTGTTCAACCCTTCAACACTTTTAAGTGTTCACATACCATTTAAACAAATGAAAGTGTTCAACAGAGTTGTTGTGCACTTACAAGTGTTCAACTCGGAAGTTGTGCACTTGTAAGTGTTCAACTCCCCAGTTGCACACTTCCCTAATACAGTGCGTCCAAGCTAAGGAAGTGTGTAACTGGAGAGTTGGACACTTTTAAGTGCACAACTTCTGAGTTGAACACTTGTAAGTGTACAACAACTCAGTTGAACACATTTATTTGTTTAAATGGTATTTGAACACTTTAAAGTATTGAAGGGTTGAACACTTGGATTATCAGTGCAGTAGTAATTTATGACCCCAGTACCTTTCTCCAACATCCAACTGGTCTCGGTCTCGGCTGCATATTCTGGATTCTTTTTATCGTGTCGTTCAAAGCCTTGCAACGCATTCCTTATACACTGAAAATCTACGAGTCATAATTCTCGCTCCCATACGAGTAAGAATTTGAGTGCAATTTTATTACGCTCTGGAGAGTAAGAGTTTTTTTCCTCGCCCTTTATGAGAAAGAATTTTGAGACCTCGCCCAAATAAAGTGAGAATTCGTGCTCAAATTAAGTGAGGTTAAAAAACCCTTACTCAAATAGAGCAAGGCTCAAAAATATCTCACTCGAAAAGAGTGAGGTTAAAATTTCTCACTCTAATTTAGTATGGAAAAGTGTCCTCTCCCATTTTGGGTGAGAAATTGGATTCCAGGGTTTGCAGTGTATTGCTGCCTACAAAACTGGCTTAAAAAGGAACTGTCCATCGGGCAAGAAATTTCTTTTCTCTGAAAACGATTTCTCACGTCTAAGGCGAAATGTTTTGTCTCTCCGATATCATATGCATCCACGCCCTGTCATACACATCCCTTTTCTCTCCTGACCCTCGTCTTCACAGACTTGGCAAAAGTTAGAAGTTAGCGACCGATCCGCCGTCAGCGGAGTATGGCCACCTTCCGCACCTCTCCCCCCCCTCCCTCTCTCTCTGACACGTCACTGCTCTCTACTTCTCGACAGTTTAGGCTCGGTTCTCTTTAGTTTCCTCTCTCTGGTTGTTGCTACGCGCTGCGGCAACTCTGCACCGCCTCGCACAGCGTCCCTGAATGGAAATATCACCAAGACCAAAAATATGACTCCGACTTTGCGAGTCGGATCTGCACGCGCCTACTTACTTCAAACGTCGAGAAACATCCTGTTTGAACTTCAACGTGTGGATAACACCTCTGCTTCACTGGTAATAAATAAAATAAAAAATATACGTATATTTTTAAAAAATGAACGTCTCTACACCTGTGTTTGCTTATCGCAGAGTTGGCTTGGATAAAAGTGTACAGAGAATTACAGAGTTGAACTATATTTGCTGTGCCTTGATATTCTGTGCCACTTCAATGACAGCAGATCAACTGATGCGTTTCTGTTTCAGTTCAATGATTTTCTGTTGTGTCTGTTTTTACCACATCACGTAACTGTGCAACTTCTCTGTCTTTGTTCAGATGCATTACCTTAAGGCTCAACTCGAACCTAAACAGCAAGGCCCCCACACCGCCCCTGCTCCACCACCCCCCAACCTACCCCCCATAGACACTTAGACCCTCAAAGTCACTAGCTAATCCTTCTCGAAGGTGTCGGTCGAACTGACTCGAACTGCCACCATGGAACGATAAAAGTTTATTAAAAGGGAGAGGAGTGAAAGTAAGGGAGGGCGCCGCGGTCCTAAGTGGCAGCCGGTTGCTGGGCGGGATGGGCACCGTCCACCAGTTGTTTGGCAGACTGAGGGAGCGCTCTTCGAGCCCGCTCTCTTGTTAACAGTATGTTTCATGTGATTTCCGCCTTCCTTCAGTAAAGAGCACCTGCCATCTCTAATACGAAAGTAAGGGTTTTTTGCCGAATCAAGAATTGTAGCTTCAGCAGTGACCCCATTGCAAATTTTGTTGCAGCCTCTAGGGAGACAAACCATTCAATAATGCATCTCTGAGCGGAGAGACTTAAATTCGTCAATGGTCGCCAGGCAAGCCAATGAGGAGTATGGAAGGGAGGGAGGGAAGGGGGGAGAGAGAGAGAGAGAGAGAGAGAGAGAGAGAGAGAGAGAGAGAGAGAGGGGGGGGGGAGCTGAGCGATACGGTCCCTATCTAAGACGGCGCGCGAGGCCAATTCAATCCGCGAGCCCGTCTCTTGCCCCCCCCCCCCCCCTCTCTCTCTCTCACTCCTCTGTTCGTTCCCCGCTGCCTCATCCTACGGACTTAGTCCTCCAGTCTACAGCACTGCCCGCTTTTCCCCCCACTCTTCTGGCAACGCTCTTTGCTTTTCCTCTGACTTCTTTGGCGCCTCGATTAGGAGTAGGTGGGGGAGGGGCGAAGGGGGGAGGGGCGAAGGGGGGGGGGCGGCGGCAGGCCACAGAGATTAGCGCAATCCCTTCAAACGAAGCACTCAGTCAAAAAGGAGGATATCGAGTTTGGAGAGCGTATCGGGCTGGGGTGCGATGAGCTGGGTGTTCAGGAGAGGCACACGGGCACCGTCCTGGCCGCTTGTTCGCGCGCGCAACAGCCAGCCGGCTCAGCAGGCCTTCACGGTCCTCACATAAAAGATGTCAATCAATAAGTTATGTTTTATTACTCTAATTCGTGCTCCCTCTGTGCAGGTGAGAAACTACGGCGTGACATTTAGCGGAGAATTTCACGGCGGCGCTCTAGAGTAAGTTGCTGCTGGATTCCTCTCCCACCATACCCCCTTTTTAATTAGAAATAAAAATGCTGACTCAGGTCAGCTGTTAGTAGTGGAATGGAATTCAGGTGTGTAGCATACCCTCTTCTATCTTCCCTACTTATCTTCAGTTTGAAGTAGCATTTTATCTAGGACATTTTCCCTTGTGATTATTAAAATGTACAGAGATACAATAAAGTGCCATCCCGTGGAAAGCAATTAGAGAGGGACGCTGGCGGCGGGGTCACCTGTCCGCGAGGGAGGTGTAGCCCCACCTGCACCCAGCCTCCCACCCCCTCACCCGACACGAGAACTCCATTAGGCTTTCGTTTATACCCATTCCGAGGGGGCAGGCCGGCAGGCGGCGGGACAGAACGTGGCGGGGCTTCGCGGAGAAGTATTGGTTGAGTATGCGGTGCACGGGAGAGCGTGGCCCGTATGGAAGCCCCAAACTGGAAAAGGTCACATTGTGGAGGCAATGTCATCTTGCGGGCAAGGCGAGTTCAAGTCGATATGCGGAGAACACGTCCAGTTAAAATTTAATGCATCTCTGGAGAAAAAGGTCTGACATGTGTCACATGATATCATGCTCTCTCTGGAGAGAACGTTTATTGCCGCACTCCTCTCCATCCCATGCAAAAGGATAGGGGCATCAGAGAGAGTGCAGCAAGAAACGTTTTCTCCCTGATAAACCAATGGCCTTCTCCTACGGAACGCCAATTTGCGGCCAACTTTAATGCCGAGTATTGGCATTCTCACTGGAGAAGGCCAATTTTTGGCATTAAAAGTGGCCGTGAATTGGCATTCGAAAAAGATTGCCAATTGTGCCGCATTAAATATGGCCACTGCGTTTACAGTGCTCCTGAGAGTGAGCAAGAAACCTGACACATTTCACGTTCGGTTTTCCAGTGATCTCAAGATCAGGAGAACATGAGAGTAAAGTTTCGTTTCTCAGGGTGAGGATTCTCTGCGAATGAAATTTCGTTTTAATTTGTTGTTTTAAGACGAAATTCGGACCACATGGAGACGATTTTTAGAGAAGACGGAATGAAATGAATACAATCAGCCATAGCGCTCAATTATACAGTGCAGCGACATAACATAAATTATTATACTTGCTATTCAGCAATTCGGCCTCTGAGGGTGATACCGTTGTTGTGATCCATTTGGTATTCCCAGTCAAAAAACGTTTATCTGCATATTTTAAAACGTTTGTTTTTCTACCCCGACCAACCCCGACCCGCTGCGACTCCATTTCTACACGGTTTGGGGGACGGCAGAGAGGAGAGGGTTATCTCGAGACAGAGGAAAGCTTTTTCCGTCGCGTCACGTATAAAGAGGGAGGTTTGAGCGGCCGTCCTGTGTTGGTAGGGCTTTGTCAGCAGCTTTTTTATATTAGGCGCTGGAAAATAATATGCCCTTCCTTTACCTCCGTAGCCCCTCTGCCGCCCCTTCTGTCGGTGAGCTCGGGCGGGGCGGGCCAGATAGATGAGGAATCTGAGGAGAAACTTACTTTTTAACACGTCGGTGATCTTTCTCTTTGTCTGGCAACATCAAACAGTTTTTCACTGACCTATATTTCAGCCATGACTTTAGTAGGTTGTTGTCGTTATTGTTGCTTTACTTTGGCTTTACTTGGAGCCAGGCCAGGACTCCTTGTCGAAGAGAGATGATTAGTCGTTGCTGTACGCTTAACCGGCGCGAATGAGAGGGCCACTGAAGAATATTACGTCCCTGACCATTAGGCTTGATGTGATGGAGACAAAAAAAATGGAGAAGTGTGCCAAGTGACACCGAGCAAATTTTTTGTTCATTTAAACGCTGCTATTGCATAACGCTATGGTAAGTACACACTTCCAACTGCATACCATGGCAGGCATGCACTTCCCAGTGCATACCTTAGCATGCATGCATTTCCTAATGCGTGACTTGAAGTACACATTAGGAACAGAGTACTAAGTTGACTGTTGGGTTTGTAGTGTAGGGTCGTTTCTTCTACTCAAAGTAAGGGCATCAATGGTTGCTCATGGGCGAAATGGGAAAGCCATAGGCATATTCTTTGTGTTGCTTTTAGAAACCCGCCGCATATCGTGCATCATTTGTTCACACGATAATTTCCGTCGGATGCACATTGTCCCAATAATTAGACAGGTGTGGACTAGGAGGAGGGCGTGTGTGGCCCAGGCAGGCCAGGCTCGTGCGCACAGGTAGTTTTTAAAATACCAGTATGAACGAATTTATTCTACCTGGAGCATTACAAATTACGCACCTGTATCATTACCACTTTTAAAGTCAGTAAGCTATTTGTTGATAAGATTACAGAGGGTGCCTTATGCTTTCGCGAGGACGCCGCGGTCCTGCGCGAGCACGTGCCTGCGGTCTGAGGATAGCGGAACCCGAGAGGGAAACCTCTCTGAATTGTGGTGTACATTTTTTAGGTCTTTTGTTTTGTGAATTTTTTGAATTGTTTGTGAACTTTTGAGAACTTTTACAGATTTTTTTATTATGAAATATTACTTGAGTTTTCCCTAAATTTTAGTAAATTCTTCTAATTTTCTCTGACTTTTTATGATTTTTTCTAAATTTCTTGAATTTCTCCTAATCTTCCTGAATTACGAGGTTTACAAAAGTTTCTGAGTTGTTTCCCCCTCTGTGGGACCAACCCCGATACAGGATAGAGAGGCAAGCGCGCAGAGGGAGGGAGTGAGGAGGGACAGGTAGCAGCGCGCAGCAGGGCCCTTAAGGGGTAAAGGGCCCCTCACTACACCCTTGGCCGGGCCGCACGGCGCTCCACCACAATCAACTATCACCGCTCCCCCCGGCCTCCCCTCCTGCGTCGCGCAGTACTACCTATCGTGCGCGAACTAACCTTGAAATACCCCCCTTCCCCACGCTCTGTCCTCTCTCTCTCTCTCCCTCTCTCTCTCTCTCTCTCTCTTTCTCTCTCTTCTACCCCTCCCCCCCCTCCCCGAACGAGGATATGGGGTAAGGGAAGGAGAGAGGGAAGACCGCCGACTATTCGGATCCAATCGTTCGCACATCGCGCGCGAGTTATGAGTCCGCTGGGATGTGGTGCGAGTGTGACCCTTCCTTTCCTCCACGCTGCGTGTGCTCTTCACATGCCCCGCCACCTCTCCCATTTCGTTGAAGCTATTTTTGCTAAATGCTTGCTGCAATATGCAGTGCATACAATAGGTGATACTTTCAGCTTGCCAAGAAATTTTGGAGCTATCTGTAATATCTGTTAATCATCAATCACTTTGCTAACTACTTGTCTCTCCGTCAGAGGAATGCTTTGCAACAGGAACACATAATGTATTTGAAAAATGAGGGATAGGGTAATTATTTGCAAGGCGCAAAGAATTTAGTTTACGTTCAGCAGTTTGCTAATTTCCGAGACCTGCCTGCCCTGTGGACAAAACGGTACTTCCCACAACTGGTTGTAGCAGCTTGTCAGAAGTTGTGCAATGCAAAACTAGAACTTTGTCAACTTGCTTATTTTTAAGAGCGACAAGAAGACTGTCATGTTGAAGTTATGAGGCTTTCGTATTGCTGGGTTGTCAGGCGGCGGTGCCGCACGTTTCTGACTTGTCGTCGGCCCGTCGCCCCGGGTTCGCGCGCATGAGCGAGTGTTCCAAAATCGTGAATGCGCTACGTCAGCTCTGCTTCTCCCCCCCCCCTTTTTCTCTCTCTCTCCTTCTCTCTCTCTCTCTCTCTCTCTCACACACTCACTCATTCACTCCCCCCGCCCGTGGTGGGTGCCGGTGGCAACTTTTGTTGACAGCGCCGCCTGCTGGTGCGATAGACACCCTGCTCATCGGGCTCACCAGGACCGCCCCCCCACAGCAGTGGTTGTTCCACCCGACACGCCGACAAACTTTAATGAAGCCCATAACTCGGCCACGCCACGCCACGCGGCGCCTGACCGCGCACCGCAGCCCGCTGGGGTGGGGTGCCCCGGGTCGGCCTCAGAGGCTGAGCTGTACACGGCGGGCTTCACCTCGCTCAGCACCTGTTCGGTGGTGTGCGAGCGCAAGGAGTCACGGGGTGCTCTGCTGAGCGTCCCTCTCGGTGGGGCATCCCGGACACTCAACACCCCGCGGTACATCCGGTCACTCGCGAAAGCTCTAATTCCCTCTCCGTTAAGGGATTATCAAGCAAGTAGTTCATCCATCATTCTCTGTTGAGATTGAGATTATGTCGAGCTCTGTCTATGAAGGCTTACAGAGAGCCTGTAGGAAGGTAGCGCCGACCACACACTGCTTGCGGCATCGTCTCGCAGGAGCTCAGACACCCCGAATAATTCGTTCTTTGAACTTCTGCGCACAGCGGACGTTCTCTGGACTATCTCCTTCAATAATTAGGGCGTAGAACCCTGTGTACGAGTTCAAAATAATTTTACAGGACATCATTTTCATTACCCCTTTAATCATGTGACTGCCCAACTTAATCGAGTGGTCGCGAGTATGAACGTTCTCTTTGTGTGCTTAACATGTTATGATACAGTGAATAGGTCCGGACGGGTCTTGCTGGGCACGGGAGAGCCTGAAGGGAGATGCCGTCGCCTGGCATCGGCTCCCGCTGGCCGGCCCTGCTGCCCTGCAGGCGCAGCCCCTATAGTCCCTCTCGTGTGTGGCCCGGCCCAAACCAACAGCATGACTGTGCTATTTTCCCTGGTTGCTTTAATATTCCCGATGGTTTTCGCAGCCAGACCTGGCCGGACTGTCCTGTCAGAATTACACGAGGTAGCAGCGCCGCCACTCGGCGCCCCGCAGCGCCGCGCCCCGCCGCCGTCCCCCCGCTCCGACCAACTCGCCTAAGCGTTTCTCTCCGACCAAATGGTCGCACAGCGGTGGGGCGGGGCCGGCGGGGCGGACTGATGCCTGGAGGTACTGCCGCCTCTGTACAGCCCAGACCAGCAAAGCTCCATGCTGTGGAAGAGAGCGGGTGGTTCAGAAGCCCACGCGTGCACTGCGGGCGGAGGCGGGCCCAGGGCCCACCCACTCCACCGAGCTCTTTTCACCTCTTTGGGGCGTGTTTGTGGTGAATACACACCAGTTTGGCTGTACGGAAAAAATAGTCCGCAGCCCGATAATCGGCTTTAAAGGGCCAATATTTCATTCGTGCTACAGGTGACAGATAGCATAGTTCACTGGGAAGCTAATTGTTCTTTTTTTTTTGGGGGGGGGGGGAGTGGGGGGGCTTATACCTTAATGATTGACGATCGGTTGAAAGCTTTAAAGGCCACTTTAAAACAATTCATGTGACCTATCCGAGCTTTGCTTCAGGTCACCTGAGATATAAATAATGTCTGTATCTCGTCAGATGGAGTTGATTCGCTTTTGGCTTAGAGAACGAATTGTTTAAGTACAGAAGGTAAGCTTTCTTAAATCCCCAGCGTATGACGTGAACCTATAGCCTGTGACAACTCACTGCAGCTCTGAGGCTGCCCGTATCTGAGTAATCCTATTCCAGGGTCCGTAATCTGTTTGGCGATTTACACACTCCCTCCCAATCGCTCTCTCTCTCTCTCTCTCTCTCTCTCTCTCTCTCTCACACCCACACCCACACCCACCCACACTCTCTCTCAGTCTCTCTTTCCCTCTCTCTCTTTCTCCCTCTCTCTCCCTCTCACTGGCTTCAAGCTCGTATACTGCAGCTTTGTGATGTTCTATGCGGAAATTGCTTGGAGGGAGGCGAGCGCCTACCTCAGGGGCGAGCAGGGCGAAGAAGGATGGAGCAGGGCGGAGCTGGTCGGAGCTAGGCGCGTTGTAAATCTCGTTGTTATGGCGCGCAAATATTGGCGTTAAGAGATCTTGGAAAATAGGGGGCGAAATAATACGACATGTGAAGGAAATGAAAGCTACGTGATAAGTGGGCTCCTTCGTACCAACAAAAGTCAGACTGTTGACGCTCGCAAGATTCTGTGGAAACCGAGAGGTACAAATGTTGCACATCAAAGGTTTCAGTGTTTTAAATTTTATTCACTCGATTGTGTGCAGCATTCGCTCGCCCTGCTTATTCGGAAAATGATAATGACGTCGGCGTGAAAAAGTCAAGCAGCGTAAGGTAAGACCGACTTATTCAAAAGTAATTCAGTCCCTCGTCTTGTTGGCGCGACATTGTGTGCGACAGCGGAGCGCCAGGTCGCTACAGCGGCAGGGTCACGGTCGACTCGTCCTCCGCGATATAATACCCCTCTCCAGCCCGCCCCGCCCCGCCCCGCCCAGCCCTGCCCGTCGCCTTCATTACCCGCTATGATCCTCCCCTCCCAGCGGTCCGCGGAGGCGGAGGTCCACAAGTAATTCTCCCGCCCCCTCCCCGCTCTATCACCTCAGCCCCGCGGGGGCCTCCCCAATAAGAGGCGGTAATGTGGCGGATCACCTGGGAAACGGGATCAGCTGGGAGCGGAGCGCACAATATCAGCGGTGCATGCCTCCTCGTGCGAGGAGACTCCCTTCCGCTGCTCGCACGGCTGTCTGTCTGCTCGCGTATCTTTGTTCTTTTTTGTTCTTTTCACACTTCTTTGCACTTCACCCCGTGTCTAAACGGATACCTCGTCTTATTCTCACTGATTGAGCGTGTCAATAGAGGGGTACGGAAGGGTATAGGGGAATGGCGAGGGGGCGACCACTCGTGAAATCCTGTGTATAAACCATAAGAAATATCATGAGTGCATGTGGAATTCTCTAAAAACTTTTGAAATCTTTAAGAATCTTGTGAAATCTCGTCAAAGATGTTTGAGAGATCTTACCCGACGAAATCTTTACAAAGTCCGGTGAAATCTTCCGCAATGCACTAGGAAGTGGCTGCCCTCTCGGCGAAAGGAGTTCGGGGGAGTTTCAAACAAGCAGCCCTTGATTGAAAAAAAAAAAAAATCTCGTATAGATAGGCAAAGGGTAATACTTACCACCTGTAAACAGGCAAAACGCAAAGCATCTTTCCTCTAGTCCAAGTACCCTGGGGTACGAAGAGTGGGTATTCATTATACGGGCCAGCTGGCTTCTCGCCCGCCGAACCCTGTCACCATTTATGCCTGTCACCCTATGACGTTTCAGCCTACCAAGAGAAGCGGAATCGTCAAGGCGGTGACAGAGCACTCACTCGCTCACTCCCACACAGAGTGAGGGGTGTGCCGGTGAAAATATCCCCCCCCCCCCCCTTTTCCCCTGGTAGGGCTCCCCGGTTGAGGGCCATTAGGTAAGGCGGTAGAGAAAACCTTGTAGGGCCTGGTAGGGACCTGGTTGACCCACAGGCCCCAAACGGGCCGGGGAGAGGTAATTTTCTTTTGTTATGCCAGGTACCGGGTGTTTCTTTGAATGCGTAACAGTTGTTGCGGGATCGCATACTCGCCAGCGCTGCAGGGGCCATGGCGCCTTACGGTCGAATGGGATAGGCGATAAACCCGCAGCTCTATTTCGCATTCAAAGAACACCCGGTATACCTCTATTCCACGTATTACAATAAGGTATTACCCGGCGTATTGTAAAACTTAAATGCATCAGAATGTGTTGTAAATCTGGCGAATTTTGGGTTCAATGAAGGCTTACACCCTGTAATACCGTGATACCGACTATTCGTGTACAAAATTTCTTGTAGTGAGCCCAACCCGCCCAACCTGGTCCTTCTGGCCCGGTACTGGTCAGGTAGGGTTTCCGTATTTGGCCATAGAGGGACTCGACCTACCTCCAGTAGACGGGGACGACGGCAGTGTTCCAGGCTATTCTTTGTCTATACTGGGTCTACCGGGTCCCTTCCGCGGGTCTCTACAGTCTTACCTACCTTCCCTCAACCGAAACCAAAGTGGAGGGGAGGGGAAGGGGGGGGGGGGGTCTGTTACTACGGGCGGTCCCACCGGAGTTGTCGCCTGCTCACACGTGTTGGCACTCGGGCTCGGGGCGGCGTTGGCTCTACCGGCTCCATGATTAATTATATTAGGAGGTCCCGCCCCGCCCCACACCGTCATATGCATTGCTCCGCACAGCTCTGCTCACTAGTAACTCTCGGTACCTGCGGGTACCTGCCTCCTTTAAGCAGATGCCGATACCCATTTTAGTTTTAAAGGAAATTTCAGGGAGCTCCTACTTTCTGGTGTCCGCAGCTCATTAATCGCTGCTAATTGCATTTTTTTTTAGCAGATGATACGAATGTATGAGCCTGCTTGTACTGTCATACAGCTAGCAGCATGCATATGCATAGAGCAGCACAGCGAGCAGCGAGCGACCGGCAGAGCGAGCAGCCAGTGAGGCATAATATTATAAAGGGGGAAAATGTGGGCTCGCGGCGCGCGCCCCGACTACTCCACGCCACCTCTCGGGCCGCTCGGCCCCCTCCACAAGCCCAGCGCGACAGCGCTCCGCATTCCTGCGGCCGGCGACGCGTAGGGACATCTACCATACGTATCATCTGCTTTCAAGTTCTGGCCCTCCGGAACTTTTGGTCACGGTCGCGTGGTCTGTTTTGTTTTCTCGTAAAAGATGAGAAAATGAGAAATGTAAGAATCGGCCTAGGTGCAAAGAATTTAAGATTGTTAACACTGTGTCAGAGCAGCTACACCACTGACAAATGAAGTTTATGAACGCTAAACACTGTAGAGTGGTAGAGCCAAGAGCCAAGGTTGGTAGAGCATTGAACGCCGACTTTGCGCAGAGTAATTCTTTAAATGCAGGATTTGAACATTGCCATGTGTTTGAAACTTTCTTTCCAGCACATCAATATTATTAACGAAGAAAACACATGAATGTTTTCCAAAACTCACTTAATTGCCGAGCGTTCCAGAGAGCACGTAGTAGTAGGGTGATGCCTACCCAGGGCCAAATACGGGGCGGGCAATCCAACCCACTGCTGTACGCGTTCTATGAAACACTTGGAGATATGGGTATTCATGTCCACTGACTGACTGAGTCTCAGGCGACGCGGCGCCTCGCAGCTCTCGTGGGGCTGGGGCCGGGGGGCCGGGGGTCAGTGTGTGCGGTGTGTGGTCTCCGCTTCCCCATCCCGGGCCCCTCATCCGTCCACTCCCACCACCAGCCAACTCCCAAAGCCCTTTTCCCTTCCCCCTCATTTTCTCCCGCCTAGGGGAACCCAATTTCTACCCTACGCTTTCCTCCCTCCACCTCCAGGCCAAATAAGGTCCACTTCCTCCATCCTCCCCTTTGCGCCTCCTCTTTCCCCATCAGACTGCAAAACGTCTCCTCTGCGCGGCGCGCGGCCTCGGCGAGGCTCGGCAAGCACCCCTCCGGGACCGGGGGAGGAGGCCGCGGCGCGAGTCACCTCAGGTATGAGAGGAGGGGCGCTGGTATGCGGCTGTCATCCGACTGGAGCTCTGTCAGCTCTTCTTCTACTGTAGCCGTGCTACTGAGACGCCCGATACTGCAGCAAGACAGATCCTCCGCGACCGCTATTTTTCCTGAGTATTTCTGTAATATTATTGATTGCCATCAGCTGTGTCGTCCGCGAGCTCCGGCATCAGCTCCAGCCGAAGTCCCGCTCCGCTCCGTAAAAAATGTTCTTGTCTTTAAATATACTTTTTAATAATATTCTTTTTCGGAAGAGATTTTAAGCATATGTGATTGGTCTGAAAGCATTCTCCATCCGTCCTTGTTGCCTTCCTGAAATGTACCGAGGGTCAGTGGCACTTCGCTTCCCCTGGCTGTTATTGTATCTCCGGTGTCTGGTCCGCAGGTTGCTGCTGATAGCAGAGCTGATAGCCTCCCAGCCCGGCTACTCCCCCCGCCCACAGTCATTCTCTCTCTTACTTTCGCCACGTCCGTGATCAGACCCACTTGCAGTAAATGTCGGCGCTTTGCTGTGAGTGGTGGCTTGGCACGCACGGAGGCGGGCCAGGCCCTGGCGTCAACTCCTGCTAGTCGCTCTGCTCGAGGCGCCTTGCTTCTCCTTCTGCCTACTTTGTGCGGTGCGGGCCAAATGGATGGCGTGCTCAGCGCATTCTCTCTCTCCCTCTCTTCCCTACTCCTCCCCTCCCCACTCTCTCTGTCAAAACTGCGTGCTTTTCGATTAAGAAAATTTTTACATTTTCCTTTGGCACAAAATTGTTAACTTTCAACCCGTAATAAATCCCGTGTAAAAACTAAATAAAGAACTCCCCCCTCCCCCCCTTTCTCTCTCTCTCTCTCTCTCTCTCTCTCTCTCTCTCTCTCTCTCTCTCTCTCTCTCTCTCTCTCTCTCTCTCTCAGGTCTAAAGCACCGGGAGAGAAGGGAGGGTAGAAGCGTCAGAACGGCACAAGCGCCGCGGTGGGCTGCGAGCGCCCTGCTGGGTAGGCCACCATGAGGCGCGCACGCAGCGCACTGCGGCGGGTCTGCCTACCCCCACGGTGTTTCTCCCCGGAGACGCTGCGGCAGGTTCTTCCGCTGCCTATTGCTTCCTATGCATCGTCCCAAGGGGAAAACAAATTTTTGTTAGTATCGATAGAATTTTTGAGAATTGTCAGTCACTCGTATTTTATCTAAATTTTGGTAAATTTAACTGAATTTTTCTGAAAGTTGTTAAATTTTCCCGAAGTACGAGGTGTAATTTTTTTTTAGAGACGTTTCCCCCTCGCATTGCCGCGCGAATCAGAAACTTTCACAGTGGGTTTGAAATAATTCCGTGTTTCAAATTTTAAAGCTCTGTATCCGTGCTGTAACTATATTCGCCGAAAGCGGGGGTACACTGACTGGAAGTCAAAAGATTGGAATATGACTGGATGTGACCGCGGAAAATGACTGAATTAGACAAGAGATGTGACTGGATGGGACGAGGAATATTCCCAACGACACAAAGCACTATTTACGTCGTGGTTTTGGCGCTATTTTTCATGATTTCAAGGCATAACGTCACTGTTTTGACTTACTTTTTCTTGACAGAATGTGACTGGAAAATGACTGGATGTGACTTGAAGTGACTTTATGGAAAAGTGACTGGTCGGAGACGCGTACAAGGACTGGTACAAATGAGGTCCCCCTCGACATTAGCCGCCCCCGTCCGCCTCCCTTATCCACCTGCCTGCAGCCTTGTATCGCCGCAGTCCCAATGAGACTCGGTTTGCAGCGCGGTTAGCGACACCCTCCCAGCGATTAGGCGGACAAAAGCTGCTGGGCGGAGGAGGGGGAGGGGCAGCTGGAATTGTGTATGTGGCTGAAAGAATTATCGTGGGGCCGCGGCTGTTATTGCCGCAAAGTGGCGGCTGCGAGTGACGAACGCTGGGGGGGAAAGTGACGCCGCCCTGCCCCCAGATTCAGAAGATCGTTTTGTAGTGCCCTCTCACTCACTCCTACTTGCCGAGACCCATGTGTTTGACAAGGACGGAGATACGAAAGCGCTCTTCTGAATCTGACGCCCTGAGAGTGGCGCGCCGGGCCCGGGCCGCTGGCCGCGGGCTCTGCTGCATACATTAGCTTTGTTAGAGTGGCGGGGCGGGGCGCGGCGCGCTCAGCGTGCATCGTCGCGCTCGGGCCCACATCGCCCCCCTCCCTCTCCCCCAGGCTGTCACGCTCCATCTCGCCCCACTCCGCCCTGCTGTCATTCCCACCCGCAGAGGAACGTATTCAAGTAGTACGATAAAAGAAACTAAGCGAACTTCGTAGGCCCCCGTTGGAGTACGTATTAGTATCACAGTTTTTAAAGTAACCATGAGGGTTACCCCTTAGTAGGTGTCATTTTGAGTAGGAAATAATGCAGTTTCTTCAGTTGTCAAGAACAATTTGAAGTCTTCCTACTATCCTATTATAAATAACAATAATTTACACGGTAACTGCTTGAACCTAATGGTCCGTTTAACAGGTTAGCGTTAAAGTTCCTCGAGCTGCACTTCCCTGCCCCACCCCACCGCAGCCCTCAAAGGGAACAGAATCGCCGTCCCGGATAATCAATGTTCTCTCAGCGCATGGGGTCTGTTCTGTTGGGACCTGGCAATTCCCAGGCTGGCTGTCGCATTCTCCTCCCTCTCTATACCCTGCTACTCCGTCGCCACTGTTACTCTTAACCCATCCCCCCCTCCCCAACCCCACTACCCTTCCTGCGATTCCCTTTCTCCTAAATTTTCCGAATATATCGCAATATAGCAGCAACATGTGCCGCGAGGACGGTCTCTCCACCGTGGCCGCGAGTATCGGCGAAAATGACTCACCCAGTCAGAAGTAAAGAGTTAAAATAGCGGATCCTTGGCGCTGGAACGCTGAGCCCTCCACCGCTGCTCTAATGCGGATGGGGGTGACTGATTTGATCTGCTTTGGGACCTTACCTTACAGCTGAAGGGGTCTTAAGGTTGGGGCGGTCTCAAACTCGCGCTAACCAGCAAGTCTTGCTAGCATCAGCCACACGCACTTCGAGAACCCTTAACGGTGGTTGCCTTTTTGTGTACATTAATTTTTCACTATAACTCATTACCCTGCTGAGTGATTCCATGTCAAAGGTACACTGAAAAAAAAAAAGTTGTCTCCGAAATCGACCATTTTTTTTTTTGTCGGCTCTCCTATGGTACAAGACTCTACCCTGTAAATGGCAGCTCTCTAGGTGCACCCAGTCTGGAGATATAAAATACTACCATTTTGGTACTATGTAGAAATAAGCTGTAGGTAAAAGTAGGGAAGGAGTCATCGTAGCGACTTTCCACTTGGTATGCAGCTTGTTAGAAGTCAGTAGATGAAAAAAAAAATTTTTTTGAAAAAAAATTTTTTTTAATTTTTTTTTGTTGATTCTTTGAAGTGTACTTTTTTGAAATATCTCAAATGATGTCATAAAATTTTTCGACGCAAAAAATACTGAAAGTAGCTCATATCACCCATGATTTATCCTGAAAGACTCATCACACGTAGACTTTTAGTTTCAGAGTTATGGGGATTGCGCTTTCCAGCTTTCTCAACGTAAACCCATAGAACCTGTATGGAATGACTAGAAGCTACTTGAGACTGTTGCAGAGTTCTACACTGGGTGAGTATGAACTAATTAAACTAAAATTGACTTCCTCTTAACATTGGACAACCTTTTCTGTAATAATATTTTAAATACTAAGGATACAGGGAAGGTTCGAACAAGGTAACGGTAACTGTTCATCTCATTCTTGGTTTACCATCACATTTGGTGTTCTCAGGCTAGTCAGATATTGTAGAATAAACTAAAACTAAAATCTTCTTTGACAGCAAAAATCACATTAGTTCAATTATTCATTAATTTTATTAATTTAAGGACTATTGAAATATCGCTACCATGACTCCTTCCCTACTTTTACCTACAGCTTATTTCTACATAGTACCAAAATGGTAGTATTTTATATCTCCAGACTGGGTGCACCTAGAGAGCTGCCATTTACAGGGTAGAGTCTTGTACCATAGGAGAGCCGACAAAAAAAAAATGGTCGATTTCGGAGACAACTTTTTTTTTTCAGTGTACCTTTGACATGGAATCACTCTGCTGGGAACAGCCTCAGCTTGCGTCAATAAGTCAAAGATTAGCGGCGAGCTGGCGGGGTGAAGCAGGGCCGGCAGCGCTTGTCGTTCAAGTCACAAACTTTCCCTTTCCTCCCTTATGCGCGACGGCACACGAGCGGGTGGGGAAAGTAGTTAGTTGGGAACATTGCGGGATCGGGGGGACACAAAGGGGCAGGAGCCAGCCGCACCGCACCGTGCCATGCCATGCCGCTGTGCCGAGACTTTGTTTTCGTGTGTCTTTCAAAGAGTAGGGTTAGTCGTGGCGCGCGCCCCCACGACAGGGACTGGATGCCGTGCCGTGGCGCGTGCTTTATTTGCCGTGGTTCGTTTCTTTCCGACTGCCTTTCGTGCCCCGCACAATCTAATGTCACAGTGGAGTGACCATGTCTTGTTTTCATCACTTTTACCTAATAAGCACTTCTTTACAGATACGAATTCTCCGTGCGGGTGAATACCAGTGCGTTACCCGTGACGTGGTCTGACGAAGATCTACCTGGCCTGGTGTACTTCCGCATCTCTTTGAGGTATCACGTTCCTCGCCCCAGGGCACGGGGCACGACGGAACGGAGTGGGGCGCGTCGGGGCTGAGGTGACTCGA